>CM017556.1:73638426-73642849 GCA_007844125.1 Sinonovacula constricta | reverse complement strand
AAAGCTTTTTTTACCACTTTATGTGTTGAAGTACAGAGAGACGACTTGAGTGTGTTTACCGTGTGAAGTGCATCATGCATTGTGTGACTGACAACGATCATTATCTGGAAAATCAAACAAACATCAAAGGATCTTTACAAACTGAACGCAATTATGCATTGAGGTGACGTTCTTTAACCAGAGTTTATAAACATTATGTACATAAACATTCAATTATCCCACGTAATAACGTACGCCTTTGTATAATATCGTCTTCTGAATTGACATTGATATCGAATTCAGCAGTAAGAATAACTTATAAAATTGCAATTTACAACCGGAAAGGAGTTAATTGATAATGATTTCAATAGCATTCCACGTCAAATGAATTAATACAAACTACATTTCGTGTCGAACGACAATGTAGATACAATCAATGCACAGGTTTAAGACTTTTGCTCATTATTTGTGCACAACGTGGAAGTGAATAAATAAACAGAGGGAAGCGTTTGTTGTACATTTATTTGTTACCAGTTACTAACTTCTAATTTTGGCGTTTCAATCCTTTCAATATGTAGTTCCATTTACTTCGGTTACACTATGTTTGTTAAATACCCCAACAAACAAAATCAAGATATATGTTTCTTTTAATAAATATCAGAAGAATTTACTCGTAGACGGTGTAATTTATTTTTTGTACACCCTTTTAGCAAAATGTTTGTTTAAGTAAATATTTTTTTTGTAATCACCGCCTAGAGTGAGAGCAAAGTCTAGCACCAACTGCATTGTTATCAATATCCCCACAAGAACCGTCGTAAACGTGACCAAGAAACGCGAAGCTTTGATGTAAATGTGACCAAGAAACGCGAGGCTTTGTTGTGAACGTGATCAAGAAACGCGAAGCTTAGTTGTAAACGTGAAATAGAAACGCGAAGCTTTGTTGTAAACGTGACCAAGAAACAGTAATCTTCAAGTGTTGTAAACGTGACCAAGAAACGCGAAGCTTTGTTGTAAACGTGACCAAGAAACAAGAAATTTCAAGTGTTGTAAACGTGACCAAGAAACAGCAATCTTTGTTGTAAACGTGACCAAGAAACAGGAATCTTTGTTGTAAATATGACAAAGAAAGGTCGTCTAGAAAGCATATAAGACGTTCAGTAACGAAACAGATTTTATTAAGAAGCACGATACATTATGTCAATAGAACATTTTCTCGCTTGTTGAATCAAGCACTAGAAGTTATAATACAAAAATAATCTTGGTCGAGACTTAATTTGGATGCAACAAAATTTGTTCAAATGCTTGATATGTATTAGACATGATGAAAAAGGCTTTAGTTGCCATTAAATAAAATTGTCTTGTGGACAGTGGTAGGGTCACATTAATCAAGTTAATTTTAATTTTACACGACTTTATATATTTTTATTAGGTCTCTTTTTGACCAGATATTATCCTTTAAGGAATATGATGTCACATCACAAATATCACTTCATTAGCAAGTTAACTGTGACGTGTCACATTAAAAATATCACGTCATTAGCAAGTTAACTGTGACATCAGCTTCCTTCCACAATACCAAGCAGAAAAGAAATAGTTCACTTTGTAGATCTTCATGTGAAATATGCTATGTAGGTTGATGAAATGCAACTAACCTTGGGGTTAATCTTGGTCGGGGACACGGGCGATAACTCTATGCCACTGTCAGTTGTTGGACTGATCTTCTTGAAAGAGGTTGGTGTGTCCACGAAGGGTCCAATAAGTCTTTGTGGCAGGGACATCTCCATAGCGGAGTCCGGAGGGTTAGCCGAGACCCGCTGGCTGCTGGGGCAATCCAGGGATTGAACCGTGCCCGGAGTCCTGGACACGTTTCTCGCTGGTTTGGACACTCGCGGCTCCCCGGGACTTAGCGACGGCGGTGGGGCGCCGTGTCGAATCGCCGGCAACGGACTGCCATCTGACGGAGACTGGATGCCGTTTGAGAAGACAATGTTCATAGATCGCATCACTTCCATAGTCTGATCAACCAAAGATCATCATTTTTAGAATTATCACTTTCATGACTACAATCACACTATTTCATTGATTTGCCAAGCGTCTAATCCATATACATGTATTCGTTGTTGTCATATGCATTATTAAAACATGATAGGATATTCGTTTAATTATGAAGCCGAAAATTATTCCAGATAAACAATATTCCTGAATAGTTTTAGTATATATCCTCAACACAGCACGGCAGATAAAGAAGAATGACTAAATCCGTTTTAAAACAGCGAATAATATTATACAGATATCAGAGTGTCCGAGGGACCCTGCTCTGTAAAGTGTTACTAGCTTGAGATTCCATGGAAATAACCGATATGTTTAACTCTTAATTAAAGACTATTAGACTCCGATAATACCTAATACGTTAATCCCGGAGTGAATGGCCGCCTTTGCAAAAGGTTCGGGGCATTACCAAACGAATATTAAACTGAAGTGATTAATCCTGTACGGTCGGGTCGGGTCGGTGACAAGTTTTACTTTCACTGGAGCTCGACTCCGTATTGAGAATGTAAGGTGTATTGATAAACGGGTATTGATCCGAGTAGTGTAGTCGAAACCAAAGGGGTCTTTAACTCTTTATCTTTAATCAGAAGTTTTCTGGACAGCATTGCAAAGTTTGAGTAGCATTTCATGTCCGTGTAAAACACTAGTTTTTGAACAATGTAGAAAGATATAGGTCACAGGTAGTGGTAGAAATTGGGTCAAGTGTCAGAAGGAATATGTAGGAAGTTGGGAAGTAAGAATATTTACAGACAAAAAGGAAAATGAAAGAAGTTAGAATAAGATAATGGAATAAATATTAGATGAGAACAGGAAGATCGAAGAATGAAGTGACAAAAAAAAGAAGAATGAACTGAGAAGGAAAAATAAGATTAAGGAGAGGAAGAAGACAAAGTAGAAAAATATTAATGAGAATAATAATTGAACTGGTGATAATAATAGTGACAATAGTCATGGTGATAATGAAAATAATGATGACTGCTGCTGTTGTTGCTACTACTACTACTACTACTACTACTACTACTACTACTACTACTACTACTACTACTACTACTACTATTACTACAACTACTGACACTACTACTATACTACTACTTCTACCAATGATAATGATAAAAACATTAACAACAACAACAATATCTACTACTAATAGTAGTAGTTTTAGCAGTAGTAGTAGCAGTAGTATTAATAGTAGTAGTAGTAATGGTGGTAGTAGAAGCAGTAGTAGTAGTAGTAGTAGTGGTAGCAGTAGTAGTAGCAATAGTACTAATAGTAGTAGTAGTAATGGTAGTAGTAGTAGTAGTAGCAATAGTACTAATAGTAGTAGTAGTAATGGTAGTAGTAGTAGTAGTAGTAGTGGTAGTAATAGTATAGAAATAGTAGAAGTAATGGTAGTAGAAGTAGCAGTAATAGTAGTAGTAGTAGTTGTTGTTGTTGTAATAACAATGATATGTGAGAGCTCACCAAAAATAAGTGTCATATTAAATACATAAACACCTATTTCTAGCTACTTTCCTGAAAACGAAATATAGAAACAGTATTAATTGTAGTATAACAGTCCGTTCCGCGGAGCACTAAATACAACAAATACACCTGTATTCTAGTGAGAGGTTGTCACATTGTTTACCAGGTGGGATAATGCTTTCAAAGAGCTAGAAAATGTAGTAATAAAGTCGAAGTACGTATCTAACGAGGTAAAGCAGTAATGAGCACATTCACAACCGGGCGTATCACTTTGACAATTTCATTTTCTACATAGTTAGTTATTCTCGCACAGACGTCTCCCCTGTTGTTGATTCACCAAACATAGAAAGGGGGGGGGGGCGTGTGGGGGGGGGGCGGGGTATAAATCTGGATCCATTCAACTTTATCGCAAAATAAATACTAGATACATATACACAGTTAGGGACCCTTACGTCGAGAGAGAGAGAGGGAGATGGAGGGAGAGAGAGAGTATTTACTGCGATAAAGTTCAATGAATCTTGATTCACACCCATCAACATTTTCTGGATCCGCCCCTGGCCTGCATGCCTATTCTTGAAATCGACAGGAGGATAATGTTATCAGCTTGTGACGGGGTTGCCAGGGTGATGTCACCAATTTAGAGACCTTACCAATATGGAGACCATGTACATTGAGCACTTCGTTGATGGAAACTGAGTAGAAAATGGCGCCATAATATTACCCTGACTGGTTCCTTGCTCAATGGCGAATTGCTTTGACAAGTAACCGTGAATGTATACTTTACTTGAGGAACCTCAATCCGAACTCCTCGGGTAATTCCGTCCTCGGGACTATCATCCCTCGGGTGTATCTGGTGCAATGATACTTACAGAAATCGCGATCATTTTGTTCGCCGGAAGTCGGAAGAAGAATATGCCTAAAATGTAATTCGCAC
>CM017556.1:73590926-73635926 GCA_007844125.1 Sinonovacula constricta | reverse complement strand
TGCGAAAACTGCATGGAGGTTTTTTGCCCGACATGTTTGGATTTCCATGCTCGATTCTCGGCCATGACGTCGCACAAGGTTGTTTCTGTGACAGCGATGCCTGTAGATCGTCCCCGTGGTGTCCCGCCCGGGTCAATGTCTCCGTGTACCGAACACGGAGACCAGAGCATCACAATGTATTGCAAGGACCACGATACTGTCGGCTGTCCAGTCTGTGTTGCACTAAATCACAGGTAGATAATTTCATTCAAATAATTTTATTTCCTTATCTTATATTATCTTAACATAATTGGTACATTTAAAGAAAATTTCTTTGATACTTCTAAGTACAGTATTCTGCTCAAAGGCAGGTCGTCACTGATTTTATTTAACTACCTTTGTTGATGCTCTTGTCTGATGTTTGAACCTAATCATTTAGTTTACACAAATGTATCTTATTTGGTATTACAGATCGTGCCAAGACCTGTCTTATATACCAAACGTTGCTCGTGGTATTAAAGTCAGCGAAGGAATCCAAGAAACACGACGTGACCTTGAAGAAACTAGGCAGCTACTAGTAAAGTTAAAAACAAAAACCGAAAATGTCCTACCGCAGTTTGACAAAAGGGCTGAAGTTTTAATTAAAACAATTGAAGAGTTTAAATCCAGTCTGACCAAACTAATAGAAACAATGGCAGTGGCAGCAAAGAACCAAGTTCAAATTCGTTTCGACACTCTGAAATCTCAAACAGAGAAACAAGTAGCAGAGCTAGACAGTCATCTAACAAATATTGAGTTGAAGCAATCTCGGCTTGAAAGCACGGCACACGTGGACGAGTCACAGCTGTTTGTGGAGATGAAGCTAGGAAAGTTGCTTCTACAAGCAGCACAAGACTCCCTTCAACAAGTTGTAGCATCACCGTCGCATGTGGGTTTCCTGCCTAGTTTAGATTTGGAGAAAGTTGTCAGGGAGCAAAGGCAGCTGGGAAAAGTCATTGAAGTAAAGAGTTACAATGTATTGGGTACTGGTGAATCAGGGAAATGCGACATCACTGACATATGTCAGCTGTGCGACGGAACGATTCTTCTCGCTGATAACAAACACTCTTGCCTTAAAAGGCTTGATAAGATGTATACTTTAGTGGATATTTTCACTCTCAAAAATCCACCTGAGTCCATTTGCGTCATCGGATCATTATCTGAGAAAAGTCACAAAATTGCGGTAACGCAAGGCGAAAGTGGCATCGTTGAACTATTTCAAGTCAGTACTGCTTTTATATCTGTTTCGAAATTCTCAACAGGGGCCTTCTGTAACGGTATTGCGCACAAAGATGGAATACTGTTCGTACTCTGTATTCCCAAGAAGGAAAGAAGCAGGGTTTTTGTGTACAATTTAGAGGGCAAGCTGCTGCGACATCTAACGCAGTATGAATCAGGGAATCTGCTGCTATCTCCGAGCAAAATTGCTGTGAATGATCTTGGCAACAAACTTTACATTGCCGACATGCATTCTGGATTGGTAGTACTGAGTACAGATGGGCGTGTTTTGAGCGGAAACAGAGATATACGTCCAGCTACGGGCATCTGCAACGGACAAGATGGACACGTTTACATATCCAGCCTCGCTAAGCAAATGGTGGTGGCGGTTGATACAAGAAACAACAGAGCCAACATCCGAGCTGTTCTCACCACAGCATCTGGATTGGAGAGTGCACAGTGTGTCTGTTTTGATAGATGTTTTTACGAACAAAGAGGACAGACCAGACTGATCGTGTCGTTGACAGGGTTGCCAACCGAGATAGTGACAGTCATTGTCTAATGACTTAGTACTTATACTGGAGGATTTAAGAGCAGTTGCATCGTTCCAAAACTTCTCATTATCTTTATTGTTTAAAAACATTACCTCTCACAATTCGTTAAAACATTTGCAAAATCATACTTAATTGCCTAATCTAATATTGGAGACTTAATGATTAAACACAAGCGGTTTTAGTAACTTATAAAATAATGCAACAATTTCAATTGAACACGCTTTAAGGGCTTAACATGTTAGTTAAAACAAGACAGACTAGAACATAAATGTATTTTTACATTTTATTGGTACAATTGTTGGGTTGAAGAATATAAATACAAAATGAAACAAATCAAATAAGTGTCCATTCTGTTATCTTTTATAAGTGGCCATTCTTGGATTTGTTTTTGATGTTGTTGTTTTTCTATTGTGATATGACACATATTTGTTGTATAAAACGTATTACATATTAGTTCATAAGCAAGTGATAAGGCGGCTGTTCCGTCAATATTTAGCGAAACCCGTCAGCAATCTATTACTTTTAATTTCGTCAGTAGAACCTAAAACTTGAACCGAATGTTAATAGAATTTGAACTTAGTTTGGAAACACTGTAACATGTTTAACCAGAGATCAGGCTTGTATTCAAAAGCAATCAATATATACAAACAAGATACTTAGAAACTGGGTGTGTTAAATTCAAAAATGTATTAAGGCAGAACCAGGGATACATTACGACAGAACCAGGTATATATTACGACAGAACGAGGTATATATTACGGCAGAACGAGGTATGTCGTTTCCCGAGTAGGCTTACAGCATTAGATTCCTGATTACTCCAGGACGACAGATAGACAATGGTCCCCCAGATTCCTGATTACCCCAGGATGTTAGATGTTTTGAAATTAACTCACATTGCATGTATTTTATTTGAAATCTACTTGATAACTTTACAGTATTTGTATCATATGACAAAAATCAGGTACTTAAAATTTCAATGAAACTGTGATGCAGTTTAAACAAACTGATGCAAGTAATGATTATATGTAATGAGTGATGTCTAATATTGTCCTGGATCCACCCGCTGCATGGAGTGTACATGGCGGAGGTTGGTGGGCTTTGAAAATGCCATGGCACATGTCACGGGGTTGATAGACACGATAAAGTCCGCCTCGCTACCTTCCACGCGCAGCACGTGTTGTAACATGCCGCCGTTGTTAGAGTTGCCCTGGGTCACCGATCCGCCGTAATACCGCTGAAAAATGCCTGCAGTGAACAAGGTTATAATTAACTTTTTTATAATAGTAAAAAACAAGAACGTTTATTTTTCCGATCTGGACAGCTTTCAAGCTTTATAATGATATAAACAACAGTCATATTTATACTTGAACTTATTAAACCTTTTGAAGATGGATGGGGGAACGTTTCGGATGATGTAGCTTTATGAACAAATATAACAAAAGCTGATCTGCCCTATTTACATGTTCCAGATCGAGGCATCTGGATATTGTAAATGTCTGTGCAATAGGATGGCTACTCATGAACAGTTCAGACAATGTGTCCACGCAAGTCATTAATGATATGTGTGAAAGCTATTATAATATTATTAGTATGATATTTATAAGCGGTAATTTGTAATAGTAATGATAATTATAATAATAATAATAATGATAATAATAAATAAGTATATTTTTTTATTTATACAAGGAAGTATTTAAAATTCGGAGCTAATCTTCAAAATCAGTACAGTGTTATACGCCATGTTTAGGTGACTATCAGCATTATGACACCAGCCTGTATCTACAGAAAGCAGTCAAGATAAGCACCTATGCGATTGTCCGGCATCAAGTCAAAAGACCACGGCGGTGATAATAAAGACACCACTACATCAGTGAACATCAAATCGGCAGGTACAAGAACGAAATGTTTCATACAACAAGCAAATCCACTGCACACACGTACCTGGTGGGGCTATGTTGCACTTCTTAGTCACATGACCTGTGACCGGGTCTACAGCCACCAGGGTCCAGGCGTGACTCTCATCACCCCAAAGGCCAGGGGAGAACGCGAACAGGGACTCTACGGAGGAGAGGAAGATGCACAGAAATAGGGAATGAATAATACAGTACATGTAAACTATGGTTAAGAAATGAACACTGCATTATGGTCATCTTGTCTTGCTTGCTTGTTGTTTTTACTTTTTGCACACGCATATTATATTATCAAATAGTAACTAGAGACTCAAATGGAGAAAGGGATCTAATAATTGCATGACTGTTTCCAAGGAAGTAAAATAATTAATCTCATTTGCGTTAATAATTTATTATTTTCTGTTTGAAAGATGGCTTTTCATCATGTATGTTTAAGAAATGAGTACTGTCCTAAGTTTTGATTGTTTGGTATTTTTCACTTCACATGCTTAACTGAACTTAAGAAATAATAAAGTCATCCTATTTAATAAAGTCATCCTATTTAAAGAGTTGTCTCCTTTTATATGCATTTGAAATGTTAAATGTCGTATAGATGACGTTAAGCAATAAAAGAGAATGATTAAAGAAAGCCAACATTGTAAAATGTGCCTTCCAGGTAGTATATATACAACACACGTATGTATATGTCTACACATAGCCGGTAAAATTGGCTGATAAATTAGAACAACAGTACACTGTATTTGATCAGTCTTTGTCCTTTGACGACTCTTTGTCCTTTGATCACTCTTTGTCCATTGGTCACTCTTTGTCCATTGGTCACTCTTTGTCCTTTGACGACTCTTTGTCCTTTGATCACTCTTTGTCCATTGATCACTCTTTGTCCTTTGATCACTCTTTGTCCATTGATCACTCTTTGTCCTTTGATCACTCTTTGTCCTTTGATCACTCTTTGTCCATTGATCACTCTTTGTCCATTGCTCACTCTTTGTCCTTTGATCACTCTTTGTCCTTTGACGACTATTTGTCCTTTGATCACTCTTTGTCCATTGCTCACTCTTTGTCCATTGATCACTCTTTGTTCTTTGATCACTCTTTGTCCATTGCTCACTCTTTGTCCTTTGATCACAATTTGTCCTTTGACGACTCTTTGTCCTTTGACGACTCTTTGTCCTTTGATCACACTTTGTCCATTGAACACTCTTTGTCCATTGATCACTCTTTGTCCTTTGATCACTCTTTGTCCTTTGATCACTCTTTGTCCATTGATCACTCTTTGTCCTTTGATCACTCTTTGTCCTTTGACGACTCTTTGTCCTTTGATCACACTTTGTCCATTGATCACTCTTTGTCCATTGATCACTCTTTGTCCTTTGATCACTCTTTGTCCATTGATCACTCTTTGTCCTTTGATCACTCTTTGTCCTTTGACGACTCTTTGTCCTTTGATCACTCTTTGTCCATTGCTCACTCTTTGTCCTTTGACGACTCTTTGTCCTTTGATCACACTTTGTCCATTGATCACTCTTTGTCCATTGCTCACTCTTTGTCCTTTGATCACTCTTTGTCCATTGCTCACTCTTTGTCCATTGATCACTCTTTGTCCTTTGATCACTCTTTGTCCTTTGATCACTCTTTGTCCATTGATCACTCTTTGTCCTTTGATCACTCTTTGTCCTTTGATCACTCTTTGTCCATTGATCACTCTTTGTCCTTTGATCACTCTTTGTCCTTTGGTCACTCTTTGTCCATTGATCACTCTTTGTCCGATTAACTATCCTGTGACCTTCCCATTGCCATATTTGTCTGTAGATGATGCTGTTGCAAAGCTATGTTTTGGCCCAACTATATGGTTATTGAATAGCACGCGCAACAACCGGGAAGAGAACCCCGGTGAATAAAATTTGGAAACAAAAAATTGTGGCTGGTTTTTGCTTTTATTGTTTTGTTGTTGTTGTTTTTTTTTTTGTTTTTGTTTGTTTGTTTTTTGTTTGTTTGTCTTGATATATCGTAATTCGAGTTAAATGCGAAGGCCTATTTATCTACCGAAAGGTTTCAGTCATTAATCGAAGGCAAAAGGTGTACATGACATGATTGTGTATCGATGATTCAGCCTGAAAAGAGGAATGTGAGTGGCGAGGAGTTAGAGTCACCGACCTGTTACTCCTCAGCCCCACCCACCCCCACCCCAACCTCTACCGCCTGGGTTCGGGTCCTGGTCGGAGAGAGAACTTCCATGTGAGGTATTCCAGGTGATCTGTTACATCTCTACCTGTGACGAGACGATGCACTAAAAACAAATCATCCTTATTACAGGTGACTTACCGCTGCCAGGATATGAATGTACAGCCATGAAGGTATATTCCGACACGTCTAGTTCGACACTGCCCATGAACTTGCTAATGTTGATGGAAGAAAACAAAGACATTAAATACCTTGAAAATTGTTTCAATAGAAAGCGTGCTGAGAAACAAAGAACTGAAAACACGAGGTAAAAAATTTCCCAAATTACAATAATATTGTATTTTTACATCCGAGTCATAGAAATATAAAGTTATCAAAAGATTGAATTATATCATGGATTTAAAATAAAAAAAAGGGCTGAAAGTGATAGAGAATATTAGGAATGTAAATTGATACCTAAAAGAAACAGTGTTTCTTGTTCAAAGTACATTTCATACACATAAATCAGATGTGTAGGACTACAGCTAAATATAATTTTATTAAATATAAAATAAAGCAAATTAATAAATATAGTTTTGATTGCCTGACTATTTTTGTCCTAGAGGGAACACTAGCAGCTTCATTAAGATTTTCTTTGGAAAAGCAACATTTAATTGGCCTCATTGAAGAGACTTAATTACATGAGTACATCCCGCCATTCAATAGCTTGTGTGAGTTGGAAGAGTACAGAGCGTCTTTACTATCTTATATGTGCGGTTTGTGTGCATTTTAACTATGTTAGCTGTTTTAATCTCCAAATCCTTGTATGTGCCCTAACTGAAAATGCTGCAAATATACTTCACGCATTTACTTTAGTATAAACAACATACTTATTAGCTCGATAGCGCGCAACTAATTAAATAAATATGAAATGAGGATTGTATGATTGTAAGCTTCTTGAAAGCAACATGCACATCTACAATTGCGTGCAAACTGTGATCGCTTTAACTTATACCAACCCGTTGAATAGGTCGAATTTGTAGATCCTTGCGTTGAGCTGATCGGGTGCATTTTCATTGCCTAGTAATGCGTAAACTTGTTTGTAGTTGTTGATATCTGTCTCGAACCATTGGAAGTTTACATACAGGTCTTCTGGTTTGGGGATGGATGCTCTCTTCTCGTAGGCGCTATCGGCGATAATTCCAGCCTCAAAGTAAAAATTGCCTGGAATGGAAATGCATATTCACTACATACCATTCATTTGTATTCATGCCAGTTTCAAAACAAGATCATGTTAAATAAAATACCATTGGGCTCTAGATTTCCTTTGGACGCCTTTTTTTGTACAAAAAGAAAAAACAACAACACTAAAAACGTTTATATTAAAACAATATTTTATGACTGATACAAAAGTCCGTAAGAAATCGTCTTTTTTTTCTGAAAGGTTTTAAACTTTATTATCTGTGGTGAATCCTTATTTTAATGGCAAGTTAAATAAAAAAATACCTGCATCTTCAGCCGGTTGAATCCTAAAGGCTGCTGAAGTACCGTATGTGTACCAAGATAGGGCATTGAGTGCGCCTCCAGAGAACATGAACAGATCCCCTTCTTGCACTAGACTACCATTAGTGTTACCCATCACATACAGTCTCTTGGCCACGGCTTCCCTGTCTCCACCAATGTTCAGCAGCACGCTGGTTGTGTTCTTGTCGTAATCCACGGCCAACACACTGTCCACCATGAACGTTGGTCGAGGATCGATGCTCAGTCGGGAAGGGCTGTCAATACCAAACGGTAGAGATAGGACTGCCTCTACTGCTCCGCCCATTGCATCAACTGATACATACTGGCTCATCCCGGACTGGAAGGGGGTGTAAGAGAACCCATACAGCCGACTATTCTTGGCGGAAAGGTCGCCATGTTGCCGTCGTGCCTGCTGCCGGAGGTTCATGGCTTTCTTAAAAGGAAGTAACTTTCTTTTGTCGGAACGGGTATGATCAGGGAGGAATCTTAGAGTTGTATCATTGGGTTTCTGTGGGGCTTGTTTGATTTGTACGTCAGCACACTGTAAAAAGGTGGTCTCTCCAGGTTTGTGGGCGTTATATCGGACTCGAATGACACAGTGGTTGCAAACCATGTTGGGCACTTTCTGCAACGAACAATGTGGTATTTTGTTCAAGTGTTGACTCGTCACCGATAAGCACTAAATGCTTTTTTTAAGCACAAGTCATCTCATATTAAATAAATAAGAAGAAAATATGAAAGGAATTTCAATATATACAAGATAATACAGAGTATAACAAGAATTGACACACATGTAAAGGACAGCCAACGAATCATCGGGCACCATTTAGGTTCAGAAATGTTATTAGAAAACATAGCAATGTCTTTCAATCTTAACTGTAAGGCAATACGTGTTTCATGTGACATCGTGTGGTGCCATCGTGTGGTGCCATGTTCGATAATCCAACCAAACCGCTTTGCTGTTATAATTACAGAATAGCTTGATCTTTAAAGGGGGTACTTAACAAGCCAATTTTGAGCATCAACAGTACCATCAAGTGTCGTGAATAGCACAAATTGTTACTGTTGTAAAACGTAATATCTTACAGGATAAGTAGCCTAGATAATCCTACAACATATGTATTAAGGCAACTGGTAATCACTTTCAAGATATTACGTTTGCAGATATAACTGAGCCTCTTCACGTCGAAATACATACGATAACGGCCGTGTAGTTCTCCTGGAAGTCCTGGGCAAACACGTATTTGTCGGCGACTACAGCCAGTGTGGTGAAGTTGGTACTGGTGACGGAGTCCGCGATGGATACATCCATGTAGCCTGTAGTCAGCAAGTAGCATTAAAACATATTCCTAGATGGTCATCACTGTTAAGGTTGTGTATGTCATGATATTCCGTTTTGTAACTATATTTTTTATATTATTTAAGAAACCCATTTGGTCCAATTTTACATTTTCATGGGAAAAAAACAATCCTATTATGTCAACGGTATTAACGGTTCTGCTGTAAGAAGAATGCAGTAAATACGTGTTTATTAATTATTGTTATTACAGATATATTTGTAAAAAAAGGTAAAAGTCGTCGGCGAGAATTGACAGCATGTAGAAGTGTTAAGTATAAGGAATGGCAAACGATAACAACTAATTGGCTAAAAGCATGCGTGACCTTTTGTATCAAATTAGCAAGACAACCAATTTGCCACCCACTATGCATGTTTGCAACATGTGTAAGAATAACTAAATGCTAATGACTCTTCACAGCAATAAGAGATCATGTAGAATTGGGTACACACTAACCTGGGTATCCGGGCTCACAATGTGGGAATAGGCACACACTTACCTGGGTATCCGGGCTCACAATTTTGGAATAGGCACACACTAACCTGGGAATCCGGGCTCACAACGTGGGAAAAGGCACACACTTACCTGGGTATCCGGGCTCACAATGTGGGAATGAGTATACACTTACCTGGGTATCCGGGCTTACAATGTAGGAATGAGTACACACTAACCTGGGTATCCGGGCTCACAATATGGGAATAGGCACACACTTACCTGGGTATCCGGGCCCACAATATGGGAATAGGCACACACTTACCTGGGTATCCAGGCTCACAATGTGGGAATAGGCACACACTTAACCTGGGTATCCGGGCCCACAATATGGGAATAGGCACACACTTACCTGGGTATCCGGGCCCACAATGTGGGAATAGGCACACACTTACCTGGGTATCCGGGCTCACAATGTGGGAATAGGCACACACTTACCTGGGTATCCGGGCCCACAATATGGGAATAGGCACACACTTACCTGGGTATCCGGGCTCACAATGTGGGAATAGGCACACACTTACCTGGGTATCCGGCCCACAATATGGGAATAGGTGCACACAAACCTGGGTATCCGGGCTCACAATGTGGGAATAGGCACACACTTACCTGGGTATCCGGGCTCACAATGTGGGAATAGGCACACACTTACCTGGGTATCCGGGCTCACAATATGGGAATAGGCACACACTTACCTGGGTATCCGGGCTCACAATGTGGAAATAGGCACACATTTACCTGGGTATCCGGGCTCACAACGTGGGGATGGGTACACACTAACCTGGGTACCCTGGCTCACAAAACGGGAAAAGGCACACACTTACCTGGGTTTCCGGGCTCACAATATGGGAATAGGCACACACTTACCTGGGAATCGGCGCTCACAAAATATGAATAGGCACACACTTACCTGGGTATCCAGGCTCACAAGGTGGGAATAGGCACACACTTACCTGGGTATACTGGCTCACACTTTGGGAATAGGCTCAACCTTACCTGGGTATCCGCGCTCACAACATGGGAATAGGCACACACTAACTTGGGTATCCGGGCTCACAATGTAGGAATGAGTACACACTGACCTGGGTATCCGGGCGCAAAATGTAGAAATGAGTATACACTAACCAGGGTATCCGGGCTCACAATATCGGAATGGGTGCACACTCACCTCGGTATCTGGGCTCACAATATGGGAATGGGAATATACTAACCTGGGTATCCGGGCTCATAATGATTAAAGTTCTGCTGCCACTTGATGAATATGGCTTCTCCGACCGTATAGCTGACTCCGGGATTCTCTACCGGCTGGCCCCCGCACGGCGGAGTGTGGTGGACGCACGTGGAACTCCCAGACTGTTATCAGAATTGAATTAAAGGAGGAGATCGTTTAGAAAAATAGGAAATTGTGAGTAATACACCTCGTGGCTCGGATAGAAAATATCCTATTTAAAATGACAAGTGCGGTGTAATACACTGTACTGTTCACATGCACGTAGGGCATCAATAAACTGCATTTCGCGGGATCTTTTAAGGCAACAATAATTGATTTGGTTGCATTAGAGAGAAAAAAATGGTCTAAAGTGACGGATACAACCTTCAAGGAATGGAATTTGTACGACTGTAAAGACATGGACAATAACAGACTGGAATGGATCAATTCTAAGGACATTTTACATTCCGGATAATTCGAAATTTAAAACGTTTACATAACATTTAAAAAAACAATTACATACAAACTGCGAATTTATTGTAAAGATATAAACATTACCTTATTACCTTATAAATTTAAATGGTATAATGACAAATACTTTATTGTAAGCGTTTTTGTCAACCATAGAACTATTTCACGTCCGTATGATGTGCAAGGTGTTTCAAGTGTTTGTTCTAATTTGCAATACAAAATGAATACCTTAGATACATCCAGTGGGCCTCGCTGCCTAGGAGACAGGAGACACACATGGCTGGACACGGTGCCTAGGTACAGGGCGCTGACTACTATGGCCAGTCTCCACATCATTTTGGCGGGAACAGGTGGCACAAGAAAGGTGTAAGTACATTAGCCACTGAATTAATGTTTATGGAGGTAGAGTGAACGATGATTTTGGCAACTTAACCATACAGGTCATGTGTAATATTACACTGGTTTATAGATGAGCAAATGATTAAGTTTACACACATGCGGATCGATGTTCTTAACAAAGGGTCTTTATTTTGTTCATTTACTATAAAGTATGTACAACAACATCTATATGTTGTATATATTTATCGAATATAGGCCTACTTTACAAATAAATGCATCATGTATCGTTTGAGTTATTGCCTAATGTGTCTTATATAATGTATAGCATGCTTAACGTTTTTGCGCTGGATGTTTAAGATTATTTTAAATATTAAACAACATGTGTAACCATCAATTGACGACGTTCAAGCATAACACGTTTGTCAATGATTACTTTTGAGTAAAGGAAGAGAACATAAATTAAAGTCAGTGCTCCGTTAAAAAATAGGCTTGGTCTAGTATTAGTGTTGTTAGAATTTCTTACATTCAGTAGTTAAACCTCGACTTTAAGTCACCATTTAAACTACGTCATTCTAGAGTAAGACAATAATTATTTAAAACAAGAAATAATTTTCATACATGCATACATGTATAGGTGAACTCGTGTCATTAGCGGCGTACATCCGCGCCTGTACATGTATAGGTGAACTCGTGTCAGTAGCGGCGTACATCCGCGCCTGTACATGTATAGGTGAACTCGTGTCAGTAGCGGCGTACATCCGCGCCTGTACATGTATAGGTGAACTTGTGTCAGTAGCGGCGTACATCCGCGCCTGTACATGTATAGGTGAACTCGTGTCAGTAGCGGCGTACATCCGCGCCTGTACATGTATAGGTGAACTCGTGTCAGTAGCGGCGTACATCCGCGCCTGTATTGGGAGACGGTAAATAGAACATTTGTACAGCTGAGCGATAATATTGTTATCTATATGTATCAGATTTAATTGATAACCTTGCCGTCTCGGATAATAGCAAGTAATTGTTAAGAATGAGTTGGTATGAATTATACTGGCCGGTGTGAGTCTAGAACACTGTATGACCACATCACATGATCATTTCTACATCATAGTACATGTGTATGTAATCAAATAGGAACAATCGTTCTCCATGGGAGTAACTTGTACGTATTGCTGATAATAAACCTGTTTTTAACTTTTTCCATTTTGAAATAAAGCCAGTTATCCTAGGTAGCTACGTCGAAAAACGTACGTTGTTAGAATACATATATACCATACTCTAAGTCAATACAATGATATTACAATAGGTATTTATATTGTTCAGTTTTTGTGTTATTATATTATTGGCAATGCATTTTATCATTGTCATTGTTCTGAACTCATTGAACATAACATGATGTTCTTTTAATTCGATTATGCAAGTTTTCCAATTATTCTAAATCTGGTGCGTTTGTTATTCTTGCAAAAAAACAACACAACTTTATTGACTCATAAAAAGAACTGCAGTGGCATATGCCTGCTTATTTAGTATTTACATTATTTATTGTGTGTGTGTGTGCGTGTGTGTGTGTGTGGCGTGGGGGTATTATCCCACCAACAGTATTTCAGTTATTTAGAGACAATATTCACTTGAAGCAGAGTAAGTGTTGGCATGATACCACACCTCAGTCACATTATCCTCACATAGGGCCGACCAGTCTAGAACTACCCTTGTATTTGCTCAAGTGTTAGCAAGTTATACCACCATCAATTTTGTATGTTGCGGCCCGATATTAAACTTAGTGCCTCCCTTATCTGGGGCCGCACTATCGGGTCCGTTGAACCTGGAGCCAATGCTTTACCGATTGCTCTAAAAGGGCCGGTTGAACCTGGAGCCGCTGGTCTACCGATTGCTCTAAAAGGGCCGGTTGAACCTGGAGCCGCTGGTCTACCGATTGCTCTAAAAGGGCCGGATGAACCTGGAGCCGCTGGTCTACCAATTGCTCTACAAGGGCCGGTTGAACCTGGAGTCGATGCTCTACAGATTGCTCTACAAGGGCCGCTTGAACCCGGAGTTGATGCTCTACCGATTGCTCTACAAGGGCCGCTTGAACCTGGAGTCGATGCTCTACTGATTGCTCTACAAGGTCCGGTTGAACCTGGAGCCGACGCTCTACCGATTGCTCTACAAGGTCCGGTTGAACCTGGAGCTGACGCTCCACTGATTGCTCTACAAGGTCCGGTTAAACCTTGAGTCGACGCTCTACCGATTGCTCTACAAGGTCCGGTTGAACCTGGAGTCGACGCTCTACCGATTGATCTACAAGGTCCGGTTAAACCTGGAGTCGACGCTCTACCGATTGCTCTACAAGGCCCGGTTGAACCTGGAGCTGACGCTCCACTGATTGCTCTACAAGGTCCGGTTAAACCTGGAGTCGACGCTCTACCCATTGCTCTACAAGGCCCGGTTGAACCTGGAGCCGACGCTCCAGCGATTGCTCTACAAGGGACGGTTGAAATTGGAGCCGACGCTCTACCGATTGCTCTACAAGGTCCGGTTGAACCTGGAGTCGACACTCTACCAATTGATCTACAGGGGCCGGTTGAACCTGGAGCTTAGGCCTTACTGATTGTGCTACCAGGTTCGGTTGGACCTAAAGCCGATGCTACGAACTAGATCCGGGACTTGGAATGTTTGACATTTATATCATTATCGCACAGGGGCACTTATGAGGTGCTCAGGGACTGATCCGGGCCGGTCCATTATACTGACACCGACGAGTCAGGTGTTATGCTGTCCCCTTAGCCCCGAGCGTTAGGAGGGAAGCCACTACTACCAACTTTAAAGTCTTTGGGTTGACCCGGCCGGGGTTTGAACTCTCGACCTCTCGATCCGAAAGCCGACGCTCTACCACTTGAGCTATTGCGGCCGGTCAACTAGATCCGGTTTAATCAGGAGCCGACATTGCGTGTTTGTGTTTGATATACATTGCGCTACCAGGTTCAGTTAAAGTGTTTGTTAGATATTGTCTGTTATGTTAAACTGCTGCAGTAGTTTTATTTTGCGTTCTGATATCGGAGTTGTGATAGCACATGTTGGGCACTAACAATTATTGTTATAATTGCTACTAATTACGTTATTATACATGACACTATGGGCTATAACAATGGTGAACTTGACCCAAGGAAAAAACAACACAAAACAATATGATTGACTAGATTTATTAAAACACTTGACAAAGGTAAACTTATCTAATATAAATACATCAACCAATAAATGATATGAGAAGAGATTTTGTCAACAAAGATCAATATACAGTTAAATAAATAAAAAATACAATTAACCTTAAAATGGTTTAATTTATTGCACTTATATTTGAATGTATTTGACAAGCAAGTTGCAAATTAAGATCAATATATTAACCTATTTACATGTTTAACAGCATCACAGGGAGTATGTAATCGTAGCTACAACTTAGACATTTGTTTTGCCACAACAAATAATGCAGGACAATCAGCAAATCAGTGTGGTACAATAGCTTCTTTGACATTTTTAACCTGGAGATGTTTGGTATTAATTAAAATAATTACTTTTAATAATTCTAACCATAACAAATACAAGATCTGACCTAAGACAGCACACTCCATTATAGTCCTGGATAGTATACTGAAAAACCAAAACTTGAAGCATAACTCTACAAAACTTAATTATCCGTTATAGTTACCTGCCCCTTATTCAGTTAATTCCCTTTTTTGATGGTAAAAAAGTATTCCAATGCTGAAGTGAATATCTGTGAAGGTTTTGAAGGCCAAATTGTTCAATCAACCCTGATGCCAACATTGACAACAGGGTCCTGACAACAGCCTAAGTTTATTCCTCTACAAAAAGTTTAGCTAATAAGAAAATACATATACGTGTACATGTATAGAGATACAATAATCATATTCAGATAAGAAATTACAATTTTATCAAATTAAAATAACTCTGATTTCCGTTAGCTGATTCCTGGGAAGAAGCATTTGTCATAGCTGTCTAAATCTGCCAACTTATTAATCAATTCTTAATTAAAACAAGTTAAATAATTGAAGAAAAACAACAAGCTGCTGTAAAATCTTACTGTCTAATTATAAATATAAATAAATAACATATACATGTCATTAAGAAAGAAATAAAAATGTAAAGATTATAATATCCCATTAAGCTGTACATATCACAAATAAAAATACTGTAATTTTTTATGTTATCTTAATAGTAAAATTATAAGTAATGTTTACTGTAAATCTACCAGTAATGCCTAAAGGGCAAGTTTGGCATCAGAGTTTAAAACAAGTACATACATAGAAGACAGACTAGAATGTGCTTTATTATATTGTGTTATAATAATTCACATGTTACCAATTAAAGGTTCATGCCAATATCAGTTTGCAGACCAATCAATTATTGTTTGTTGTTTACAATGTAAACAATTATGGTCATAATAGTGAAGTCCAGCTATTTTGGTGGAGGAAGATCCCAGACAAATGTCTGGGTAGGACCCCAGGTACACAGTGAAGTCCAGCTATTTTGGTGGAAAAAGATCCCAGACAAATGTCTGAGTAGGACCCCAGGTACACAGTGAAGTCCAGCTATTTTGATGGAGTAAGATCTCAGACAAATGTCTGGGTAGGACCCCAGGTACACAGTGAAGTCCAGCTATTTTGTTGGGGGAAGATCCCACACAAATGTCTGGGTAGGACCCCAGGTACACAGTGAAGTCCAGCTATTTTGTTGGGGGAAGATCCCAGACGAATGTCTGGGTAGGACCCCAGGTACATAGTGAAGTCCAGCTATTTTGTTGGAGGAAGATCCCAGACAAATGTCTGGGTAGGACACCAGGTACACAGTAAAGTCCAGCTATTTTGTTGGGGGAAGATCCCAGACGAATGTCTGGGTAGGACCCCAGGTACAAAGTGAAGTCCAGCTATTTTGTTGGGGGAAGATCCCAGACAAATGTCTGGGTAGGACACCAGGTACATAGTGAAGTCCAGCTATTTTGTTGGGGGAAGATCCCAGACAATGTCTGGGTAGGACCCCAGGTACACAGTGAAGTCCAGCTATTTTGTTGGGGGAAGATCCCAGACGAATGTCTGGGTAGGACCCCAGGTACAAAGTGAAGTCCAGCTATTTTGGTGGAAGAAGATCCCAGACAAATGTCTGGGTAGGACCCCAGGTACACAGTAAAGTCCAGCTATTTTGGTGGAAGAAGATCCCAGACAAATGTCTGGGTAGGGCCCCAGGTACACAGTGAAGTCCATCTATTTTGTTGGAGGAAGATCCCAGACAAATGTCTGGGTAGGACCCCAGGTACATAGTGAAGTCCAGCTATTTTGGTGGAGGAAGATCCCAGACAAATGTCTGGGTAGGACCCCAGGTACACAGTGAAGTCCAGCTATTTTGATGGAGGAAGATCCCAGACAAATGTCTGGGTAGGACCCCAGGTACACAGTGAAGTCCAGCTATTTTGATGGAGGAAGATCCCAGACAAATGTCTGGGTAGGACCCCAGGTACATAGTGAAGTCCAGCTATTTTGGTGGAGGAAGATCCCAGACAAATGTCTGGGTAGGACACCAGGTACACAGTGAAGTCCAGCTATTTTGTTGGAGGAAGATCCCAGACAAATGTCTGGGTAGGACCCCAGGTACACAGTGAAGTCCAGCTATTTTGGTGGGGGAAGATCCCAGACAAATGTCTTGGTAGGACCCCAGGTACACAGTGAAGTCCAGCTATTTTGATGGAGGAAGATCCCAGACAAATGTCTGGGTAGGACCCCAGGTACACAGTGAAGTCCAGCCATTTTGATGGAGGAAGATCCCAGACAATGTCTGGGTAGGACCCCAGGTACACAGTGAAGTCCAGCTATTCTGATGGAGGAAGATCCCAGACAAATGTCTGGGTAGGACCCCAGGTACACAGTGAAGTCCAGCTATTCTGATGGAGGAAGATCCCAGACAATGTCTGGGTAGGACCCCAGGTACACAGTGAAGACCAGCTATTCTGATGGAGGAAGATCCCAGACAAATGTCTGGGTAGGACCCCAGGTACACAGTGAAGTCCAGCTACTTTGATGGAGGAAGATCCCAGACAATGTCTGGGTAGGACCCCAGGTACACAGTGAAGTCCAGCCATTTTGATGGAGGAAGATCCCAGACAATGTCTGGGTAGGACCCCAGGTACACAGTGAAGTCCAGCTATTTTGGTGGAGGAAGATCCCAGACAAATGTCTGGGTAGGACCACAGGTACACAGTGAAGTCCAGCTATTTTGGTGGGGGAAGATCCCAGACAAATGTCTGGGTAGGACCCCAGGTACACTGAAGTCCAGCCATTTTGATGGAGGAAGATCCCAGACAATGTCTGGGTAGGACCCCAGGTACACAGTGAAGTCCAGCTATTCTGATGGAGGAAGATCCCAGACAATGTCTGGGTAGGACCCCAGGTACACAGTGGAGTCCAGCTATTCTGATGGAGGAAGATCCCAGACAAATGTCTGGGTAGGACTCCAGGTACACAGTGAAGTCCAGCTATTTTGGTGGGGGAAGATCCCAGACAAATGTCTGGGTAGGACCCCAGGTACACAGTGAAGTCCAGTTATTTTGATGGAGAAAGATCCCAGACAAATGTCTGGGTAGGACCCCAGGTACACAGTGAAGTCCAGCTATTCTGATGGAGGAAGATCCCAGACAATGTCTGGGTAGGACCCCAGGTACACAGTGAAGTCCAGCTATTTTGATGGAGGAAGATCCCAGACAATGTCTGGGTAGGACCCCAGGTACACAGTGAAGACCAGCTATTCTGATGGAGGAAGATCCCAGACAAATGTCTGGGTAGGACCCCAGGTACACAGTGAAGTCCAGCTACTTTGATGGAGGAAGATCCCAGACAATGTCTGGGTAGGACCCCAGGTACACAGTGAAGTCCAGCCATTTTGATGGAGGAAGATCCCAGACAATGTCTGGGTAGGACCCCAGGTACACTGTGAAGTCCAGCCATTTTGATGGAGGAAGATCCCAGACAATGTCTGGGTAGGACCCCAGGTACACAGTGAAGTCCAGCTTTTCTGATGGAGGAAGATCCCAGACAATGTCTGGGTAGGACCCCAGGTACACAGTGAAGTCCAGCTATTCTGATGGAGGAAGATCCCAGACAAATGTCTGGGTAGGACCCCAGGTACACAGTGAAGTCCAGCTACCTTGATGAAGGAAGATCCCAGACAATGTCTGGGTAGGACCACAGGTACACAGTGAAGTCCAGCCATTTTGATGGAGGAAGATCCCAGACGATGTCTGGGTAGGACCCCAGGTACAAAGTGAAGTCCAGCTATTTTGGTGGAGGAAGATCCCAGACAAATGTCTGGGTAGGACCCCAGGTACACAGTAAAGTCCAGCTATTTTGGTGGGGGAAGATCCCAGACAAATGTCTGGGTAGGACCCCAGGTACACAGTGAAGTCCAGCTATTTTGATGGGGGAAGATCCCAGACAAATGTCTGGGTAGGACCCCAGGTACACTGTGAAGTCCAGCCATTTTGATGGAGGAAGATCCCAGACAATGTCTGGGTAGGACCCCAGGTACACAGTAAAGTCCAGCCATTTTGATGGAGGAAGATCCCAGACAAATGTCTGGGTAGGACCCCAGGTACACAGTGAAGTCCAGCCATTTTGATGGAGGAAGATCCCAGACAAATGTCTGGGTAGGACCCCAGGTACACAGTGAAGTCCAGCTATTTTGATGGGGGAAGATCCCAGACAAATGTCTGGGTAGGACCCCAGGTACACAGTGAAGTCCAGCTATTTTGATGGAGGAAGATCCCAGACAAATGTCTGGGTAGGACCCCAGGTACACAGTGAAGTCCAGCTATTTTGATGGAGAAAGATCCCAGACAATGTCTGGGTAGGACCCCAGGTACACAGTGAAGTCCAGCTATTCTGATGGAGGAAGATCCCAGACAAATGTCTGGGTAGGACTCCAGGTACACAGTGAAGTCCAGCTATTTTGGTGGGGGAAGATCCCAGACAAATGTCTGGGTAGGACCCCAGGTACACAGTGAAGTCCAGTTATTTTGATGGAGAAAGATCCCAGACAAATGTCTGGGTAGGACCCCAGGTACACAGTGAAGTCCAGCTATTCTGATGGAGGAAGATCCCAGACAATGTCTGGGTAGGACCCCAGGTACACAGTGAAGTCCAGCTATTTTGATGGAGGAAGATCCCAGACAATGACTGGGTAGGACCCCAGGTACACAGTGAAGTCCAGCTATTCTGATGGAGGAAGATCCCAGACAAATGTCTGGGTAGGACCCCAGGTACACAGTGAAGTCCAGCTATTCTGATGGAGGAAGATCCCAGACAATGACTGGGTAGGACCCCAGGTACACAGTGAAGTCCAGCTATTCTGATGGAGGAAGATCCCAGACAATGTCTGGGTAGGACCCCAGGTACACAGTGAAGTCCAGCTATTTTGATGGAGGAAGATCCCAGACAATGTCTGGGTAGGACCCCAGGTACACAGTGAAGTCCAGCTATTCTGATGGAGGAAGATCCCAGACAAATGTCTGGGTAGGACCCCAGGTACACAGTGAAGTCCAGCTACTTTGATGGAGGAAGATCCCAGACAATGTCTGGGTAGGACCCCAGGTACACAGTGAAGTCCAGCCATTTTGATGGAGGAAGATCCCAGACAATGTCTGGGTAGGACCCCAGGTACACTGTGAAGTCCAGCCATTTTGATGGAGGAAGATCCCAGACAATGTCTGGGTAGGACCCCAGGTACACAGTGAAGTCCAGCTATTCTGATGGAGGAAGATCCCAGACAATGTCTGGGTAGGACCCCAGGTACACAGTGAAGTCCAGCTATTCTGATGGAGGAAGATCCCAGACAAATGTCTGGGTAGGACCCCAGGTACACAGTGAAGTCCAGCTACCTTGATGAAGGAAGATCCCAGACAATGTCTGGGTAGGACCACAGGTACACAGTGAAGTCCAGCCATTTTGATGGAGGAAGATCCCAGACGATGTCTGGGTAGGACCCCAGGTACAAAGTGAAGTCCAGCTATTTTGGTGGAGGAAGATCCCAGACAAATGTCTGGGTAGGACCCCAGGTACACAGTGAAGTCCAGCTATTTTGGTGGGGGAAGATCCCAGACAAATGTCTGGGTAGGACCCCAGGTACACAGTGAAGTCCAGCTATTTTGATGGGGGAAGATCCCAGACAAATGTCTGGGTAGGACCCCAGGTACACTGTGCAGTCCAGCCATTTTGATGGAGGAAGATCCCAGACAATGTCTGGGTAGGACCCCAGGTACACAGTAAAGTCCAGCCATTTTGATGGAGGAAGATCCCAGACAAATGTCTGGGTAGGACCCCAGGTACACAGTGAAGTCCAGCCATTTTGATGGAGGAAGATCCCAGACAAATGTCTGGGTAGGACCCCAGGTACACAGTGAAGTCCAGCTATTTTGATGGGGGAAGATCCCAGACAAATGTCTGGGTAGGACCCCAGGTACACAGTGAAGTCCAGCTATTTTGATGGAGGAAGATCCCAGACAAATGTCTGGGTAGGACCCCAGGTACACAGTGAAGTCCAGCTATTTTGATGGAGAAAGATCCCAGACAAATGTCTGGGTAGGACCCCAGGTACACAGTGAAGTCCAGCTATTTTGATGGAGAAAGATCCCAGACAAATGTCTGGGTAGGACCCCAGGTACACAGTGAAGTCCAGCTATTCTGATGGAGGAAGATCCCAGACAATGTCTGGGTAGGACCCCAGGTACACAGTGAAGTCCAGCTATTTTGATGGAGGAAGATCCCAGACAAATGTCTGGGTAGGACCCCAGGTACACAGTGAAGTCCAGCTATTTTGATGGAGGAAGATCCCAGACAAATGTCTGGGTAGGACCCCAGGTACACAGTGAAGTCCAGCTATTTTGATGAGGGAAGATCCCAGACAATGTCTGGGTAGGACCCCAGGTACACAGTGAAGTCCAGCCATTTTGATGGAGGAAGATCCCAGACAATGTCTGGGTAGGACCCCAGGTACACAGTGAATTCCAGCTATTTTGGTGGAGGAAGATCCCAGACAAATGTCTGGGTAGGACCCCAGGTACACAGTGAAGTCCAGCTATTTTGGTGGGGGAAGATCCCAGACAAATGTCTGGGTAGGACCCCAGGTACACAGTGAAGTCCAGCTATTTTGATGGGGGAAGATCCCAGACAAATGTCTGGGTAGGACCCCAGGTACACTGTGAAGTCCAGCCATTTTGATGGAGGAAGATCCCAGACAAATGTCTGGGTAGGACCCCAGGTACACAGTGAAGTCCAGCTATTTTGATGGAGGAAGATCCCAGACAAATGTCTGGGTAGGACCCCAGGTACACAGTGAAGTCCAGCTATTTTGATGGAGAAAGATCCCAGACAAATGTCTGGGTAGGACCCCAGGTACACAGTGAAGTCCAGCTATTTTGATGGAGAAAGATCCCAGACAAATGTCTGGGTAGGACCCCAGGTACACAGTGAAGTCCAGCTATTCTGATGGAGGAAGATCCCAGACAATGTCTGGGTAGGACCCCAGGTACACAGTGAAGTCCAGCTATTTTGATGGAGGAAGATCCCAGACAAATGTCTGGGTAGGACCCCAGGTACACAGTGAAGTCCAGCTATTTTGATGGAGGAAGATCCCAGACAAATGTCTGGGTAGGACCCCAGGTACACAGTGAAGTCCAGCTATTTTGATGGAGAAAGATCCCAGACAAATGTCTGGGTAGGACCCCAGGTACACAGTGAAGTCCAGCTATTTTGATGGAGAAAGATCCCAGACAAATGTCTGGGTAGGACCCCAGGTACACAGTGAAGTCCAGCTATTTTGATGGAGGAAGATCCCAGACAATGTCTGGGTAAGACCCCAGGTACACAGTGAAGTCCAGCTATTTTTGATGGAGGAAGATCCCAGACAAATGTCTGGGTAGGACCCCAGGTACACAGTGAAGTCCAGCTATTTTGATGGAGGAAGATCCCAGACAAATGTCTGGGTAGGACCCCAGGTACACAGTGAAGTCCAGCTATTTTGATGGAGGAAGATCCCAGACAAATGTCTGGGTAGGACACCAGGTACACAGTGAAGTCCAGCTATTTTGTTGGAGGAAGATCCCAGACAAATGTCTGGGTAGGACCCCAGGTACACAGTGAAGTCCAGCTATTTTGATGGGGGAAGATCCCAGACAAATGTCTGGGTAGGACCCCAGGTACACAGTGAAGTCCAGCTATTTTGATGGGGGAAGATCCCAGACAAATGTCTGGGTAGGACCACAGGTACACAGTAAAGTCCAGCTATTTTGATGGAGGAAGATCCCAGACAAATGTCTGGGTAGGACCCCAGGTACACAGTGAAGTCCAGCTATTGTGATGGAGGAAGATCCCAGACAATGTCTGGGTAGGACCCCAGGTACACAGTGAAGTCCAGCTATTTTGGTGGAGGAAGATCCCAGACAAATGTCTGGGTAGGACCCCAGGTACACAGTGAAGTCCAGCTATTTTGATGGAGGAAGATCCCAGACAATGTCTGGGTAGGACCCCAGGTACACAGTGAAGTCCAGCTATTTTGATGGAGGAAGATCCCAGACAATGTCTGGGTAGGACCCCAGGTACACAGTGAAGTCCAGCTATTTTGGTGGAGGAAGATCCCAGACAAATGTCTGGGTAGGACCCCAGGTACACAGTGAAGTCCAGCTATTTTGATGGAGGAAGATCCCAGACAATGTCTGGGTAGGACCCCAGGTACACAGTGAAGTCCAGCTATTTTGATGGAGGAAGATCCCAGACAATGTCTGGGTAGGACCCCAGGTACACAGTGAAGTCCAGCTATTTTGATGGAGGAAGATCCCAGACAAATGTCTGGGTAGGACCCCAGGTACACAGTGAAGTCCAGCTATTTTGGTGGGGGAAGATCCCAGACAAATGTGTGGGTAGGACCCCAGGTACACAGTGAAGTCCAGCTATTTTGATGGGGGAAGATCCCAGACAAATGTCTGGGTAGGACCCCAGGTACACAGTGAAGTCCAGCTATTTTGATGGAGGAAGATCCCAGACAATGTCTGGGTAGGACCCCAGGTACACAGTGAAGTCCAGCTATTTTGATGGAGGAAGATCCCAGACAATGTCTGGGTAGGACCCCAGGTACACAGTGAAGTCCAGCTATTTTGGTGGAGGAAGATCCCAGACAAATGTCTGGGTAGGACCCCAGGTACACAGTGAAGTCCAGCTATTTTGGTGGAGAAAGATCCCAGACAAATGTCTGGGTAGGCCCCAAGGTACACAGTACAGTCCAGCTATTTTGATGGAGAAAGATCCCAGACAAATGTCTGGGTAGGACCCCAGGTACACAGTGAAGTCCAACTATTTTGATGGAGGAAGATCCCAGACAAATGTCTGGGTAGGACCACAGGTACACAGTGAGGTCCAGCTATTTTGGTGGAGGAAGATCCCAGACAAATGTCTGGGTAGGCCCCAAGGTACACAGTAAAGTCCAGCTATTTTGATGGAGAAAGATCCCAGACAAATGTCTGGGTAGGACCCCAGGTACACAGTGAAGTCCAGCTATTTTGATGGAGGAAGATCCCAGACAAATGTCTGGGTAGGACCCCAGGTACACAGTGAAATTCAGCTATTTTGATGGGGGAAGATCCCAGACAAATGTCTGGGTAGGACCCCAGGTACACAGTAAAGTCCAGGTATTCTGATGGAGGAAGATCCCAGACAAATGTCTGGGTAGGACCCCAGGTACATAGTAAAGTCCAGCTATTTTGGTGGAGGAAGATCCCAGACAAATGTCTGGGTAGGACCCCAGGTACATAGTGAAGTCCAACTATTTTGATGGAGGAAGATCCCAGACAAATGTCTGGGTAGGACCCCAGGTACACAGTAAAGTCCAGCTATTTTGGTGGAGGAAGATCCCAGACAAATGTCTGGGTAGGACCCCAGGTACATAGTGAAGTCCAGCTATTTTGATGGAGGAAGATCCCAGACAATGTCTGGGTAGGACCCCAGGTACACAGTGAAGTCCAACTATTTTGATGGAGGAAGATCCCAGACGAATGTCTGGGTAGGACCCCAGGTACACAGTGAAGTCCAGCTATTTTGATGGAGGAAGATCCCAGACAAATGTCTGGGTAGGACCCCAGGTACACATCAGGTCAGAGGAAGATCCCAGACAAATGTCTTGGTAGGACCCCAGGTACACAGTGAAGTTCAGCTATTTTCATGAAGGAAGATCCCAGACAAATGTCTGGGTAGGCCCCAAGGTACACAGTGAAGTCCAGCTATTTTGATGGAGGAAGATCCCAGACAAATGTCTGGGTAGGACCCCAGGTACACAGTGAAGTCCAGCTATTTTGATGGAGGAAGATCCCAGACAAATGTCTGGGTAGGACCCCAGGTACACAGTGAAGTCCAGCTATTTTGGTGGAGGAAGATCCCAGACAATGTCTGGGTAGGACCCCAGGTACATAGTGAAGTCCAGCTATTTTGATGGAGGAAGATCCCAGACAAATGTCTGGGTAGGACCCCAGGTACACAGGTCAGCTTCCCACATTAAGTCAATTATTGACAAGAGCAATGTAACAAGTAAAGCAGAGTAAACACACAAGAATACAAGAAAACACTGGTCTTTCATAAGAGATTCCTTAGATACTAATGTAACAGGCCTATAAGTACCATGTGACAAGAGGATATCTTGGGTCACATCCAGAGAGAACCTTTATCTTATAAATTTCCTCTTATTTTAAATATTTATGTAGATACAAACTTCCATGTATTTAAAATTTAATTCATTAAACATATTAACTTAAAATTGTTCTTTCATCTTAGGATTTTTTCAAAATTTGTGGAAAATTCCTCAGTGAGAAAAATATGTAAGTCCCTTTATGGATATGGCCCCTGATTGTTGAACACAGTAAAGATGTGACTCAAAACATTAAAATTGTTTTAGACTTTTGTTCTAAATCTTATAAAGTTCAGGCCAAAAATGTAAGAATAATGCCAATATACATAAAGAATGTCAGTGCCAATACAAATAAAAAATGTCAGTGCCAATACATATCAAGAACGACAATGCCAATACACATAAAGAATATCAGTGCCAATACACATAAAGAATGTCAATGCCAATATACATTAAAGACCAACAATGCCAATACACATAAAGAAATGCCACAGTATTTACCAAAAATGGTCCCATATAAAATTGCAACATAGCTCAAATATAGTGAAATAACTACAAAACTGACAAAAGCTAACAAGTGAAAAAAGTCAATTTCATTATTGATTCCTCAATTTTTATAAGTAATTGATAACAAGACCCATATATATCATTATGCAAACACACATAATTCTTAACACGCATAATATATAACGAAGTCAAGCTTGTTCTGATACTTTCAATATATCGGCCATTTGTACAATCATTAATGAAATAAATTGCCATATGATTTTTAACACCATTTTAATGTCTCACTATGGAGTGAATGCATAAATATTATCTTACATGTGGTAGACAAACTTAAAATTTGTTACAACAGAGTTTGTACTAAAGAAGCAAATAAACTTTGAACAAGGAAGAGGATCAATGGCAACCATTTAGAAGACCTTGCAACAAATAAAATATATATGTGTATACTCGTGCAACACACTACACCAACAATATAAAGATATAACATTGAAGAATGCATTAACAAGAATGCATGCACAATCCACTGTAAGTAAATAAACAATAAATCACATCTTCAATATATTTTACAATACATAAAAGTTGAATGTGCAACAACTATACTTTAATGGAAATGTTTAATGTAATTAAATTCCAAATAATGCAAGTTAATTTAAAAATGTGCCTTGTGCACATAAATCAAACCAATAATTAATCAAAATGATGTACAAAAAGTGGATTTTTGTTATTAATAAATGATTATTGTAACAAATGATTGAATAAATTGATGTGGATGCTTACGAACGCTTAATAATACAAGTACTCTCTGAAGTACTGAAAACGATATGAAGACAATCACCGTTTGTAAAATGCATTTGCTTGAAGCAAGCCTTTAACCAATAAATTATAATAGGTGATAATTTGACTGTAAGGTACAATCCTTTTAATGGTTTGTATAATTAACATTATTCTCCATTTCCAGTACTACAAGTACTGCCTACTATCCTATTCTCCATTTCCAGTACTCAGTACTACAAGTACTGCCTACTATCCTATTCTCCATTTCCAGTACTCAGTACTACAAGTACTGCCTACTATCCTATTCTCCATTTCCAGTACTCAGTACTACAAGTACTGCCTACTATCCTATTCTTCATTTCCAGTATTCAGTACTACAAGTACTGCCTACTATCCTATTCTCCATTTCCAGTACTCAGTACTACAAGTACTGCCTACTATCCTATTCTCCATTTCCAGTATTCAGTACTACAAATACTGCCTACTATCCTATTCTCCATTTCCAGTACTCAGTACTACAAGTACTGCCTACTATCCTATCAGGATGCCAACCCAAGACAGTATATGTTAACACTAGGATGCCAACCCAAGACAGTATATGTTAACACTTGTTACATGTGTATTGGTTTAGTCAATTAATAAACCAATCTGAAACACATGACATCAGCAGTGACTGCATGTTGATCAATGTGATCAAACAAGATAAAACACGGCCATATTTAACTTAGCAGAAATTTTGGTTTGCAAAAGAATACTGACCATACCTAGACACTCTATTGCATTATATTGTTAATTTCAAACAAAGGCGGCAGGCAGGCAGTTCCTGCCTCAATGAATACAATTAGGGATGTAAACTGGATATTCTTCTAAGCACAGTGGAGCAAGTATAAAGTGGCAACAGGTTTAATTGAGAAACAACAAAATTTGTGTTGCAACATTACCAAGTGAGCAAAGACATGTCAGAATTAGTATACTTATTAACAGAGACTGAGTAGCAAATAGTGTAGATCCTGGTCAGGCAGCTCCCATATCAGTTTTATAAATACGCGAATAACAGGCTAAGAGATAACAAGGTATTGTTACCAATGTTTCACTTTATGTGTGAGGCATCAGCAACCTTGCTGGCCAGCAACAACTTGCTGGAAAATCAAAAAAAGTTTCATGGAGCAGAAAGAAAAATAAACTTGGATAACAGCAACAACTGTTTAAGCAGAAAGGTCCTTGCAGTCCAAGTCATACAATCCAAGTCATACAGTTGGAATAAAAAAACCAACCATTTTCTAGGTAATAGACTTCTGTGCAACTTGTTTTGCAAATCAATGCATATACACACTAATTGTAGTAACAAAAAATAACAGTATGTCAGAAAATGGCATGCAATTGTTTGGTGGAGTTAGGAATGTAGGCAGTACCTAGCATGGATATCTTCGTGTCAACATTCAACAGCAATAAAACAATCAAAACATAACAATAAATGAATGTACACTAATTATATACAGCATACTAAAAACAATAATATACTGTATGTCAAAAAAACGATCTGTTTGTTGTACAAGTTGTAACCCAAAGAGACAATTCTGCAATTGCAGAGGAGATAAATGTTACTATAAATGCAGTGAGTTGCATGATAATTCTGTACATACAAAGATCGAAAACTTGACATAGACAAAACTTAATCTCACTTAATTCTCACTGCAGACAAGTGATCCAACAAGTTGTGAGCCTGTGAAATCAGTGAAGCAATGGCACACATCCTTGGGTCCCTAGGAACCTCCATATTTACTTTTTTATTATTATTAAACGGACCACAGAGGCAAAACTAATTTAAAGCCACAGGCTAATTTAAGTGCAGCCGATGTCTGTTGTGCTGTTCGGTGTTTGTGCATAGATGCTAGTTAGAGGGCAGGCTAAACTGAATACCGGAGTGCTGAGATGAGCCTGTAGGTGACCTGTTGTCAAGGTTACCATTTTCCCGGTCTGCGATCAGGTCCACTTCCTCTTCAGCTTGGGAGTATGGGCCTGTAGCATGGCATAGCACTCATTACAACATATAAATTCATAATACCAGTTGATTTGATTTCTTTTCAACTCTTTTAATTACTTAAAATTAATTTAAAAAATTACCATTGAATGGCATATTCTCTTCTTTTTTTTCACATTAACATGGGTGATGTTAAGAAATAGCAATAAGTATACTAATTGGAAAAAAATAGTTTGCATAAAACATATTACAGCACCAACAGAAAGATGTCATATTAAACTAATAATTGTACCAACTATCAACAATGTACAGACAAATGAACTAGTGAGTTAAAGGAGGAAAAGATGAATAGTCAAAATACAATACAGTAAAATCTACTATAACAGCTAACATAAAAACACCAGTTGATCCACCAGTGATTAATGTTGCTTATACCTCATGAAAAGTAACTCCTCTGCCTCTGTCCCAGCTAACCTTTTCCCTAACTTCTGAAGAAAGCCCCAACCACCTTTGAAACCCAGCTCCTCTAAATTTTAAAGAAAGCCCAGTGCATCTTCAGCATCAATCCCACAGAACACCCTACCTTTGATCTCAGCCTCAGCATTCCATGTCCTATGCCAGAGAACGCCCTGCATTTCTTCAATATCTAGCTCATAATTATTCTATCTTCTCCAGCAAGCCCAGCCTACTCTTGAGATATGACTTAATTCAGAAAGACACGCCTACCTACAACATCAGACTCATCATTCCTCTAATTTCTACCTTACACTTGTAAAGAATGCTCCACCTACCTTCAACATCAGGCTCGTCCGACTCCTCCTCCTCCAGTTTAGTATTGTGGATATTGACAGTCGGAGCAACCCGCACATTTACAAACCCTCCCTTAGTGGACAGCTGGGCCAGAGTACGTCTTAAATCTTGACCTGTTGGACCCACACCCTTCATGTCCGAGTCCTATAACACACATATACACTGTTTACACACAAGGTTGTAATAAATTGTTCAATCCCTGAAAGCTATGGGGTTGAGATGGCAGAAAATCTTTATTTGTCAACTTGTAACACCTCTGTCTCCTCTGCACCTGACTGCATGGCTGCAAGTCCTGGCTGGGAGATAATGTTCATGTGAAGAGGTCCTAGAGCTAATGTGTGGTGCACTGGTGGTGCTATCAAAACATTTGTCTGGGATTAATTTGGCAAAAAAATTTAAAGTAACACTTCTAAATGCTTGGCCACGACTGGCCCTTTGATGTGTTTGTTTTTTACTTTGGTTTATCATCCCACCATGTTTCAGTTATTTGTAGCTAGATTGTCCACTGTGAAGTGGCTTTGCATTTACAGATTGAACGCTTTCTATCTATGATTTACATGGCATTTTGTAACATGGAAGTTACAATGACTTAAGATATTCTCACATATTTCAATCTTAATTATTTTGTTATCATTTTGCTCTTTAATTAAAAGTTGTTTCTTTATGTTAATTTTTTGTTATATCACAGCAACACAATTACATTCATGTTGATGACATCCAGCTTTTGTTGGTCAAGGAAGACCCAGACTCATTTCTGTGCAGAATCAACAGCCCACCGAAGTTAAGCTGTAAGACCTGACCATAAGGAAGTTCTCGCCCAGACAGGGACTTAAATTTATGTGCTTAGGGGCTGAGAAGATACAAGTCAGCAACTCTAACCTCTCTGCAATGAGTGTCCCCGTGAAAAATTTGTCAAAAGTGAATTGGACTAGAATTTTTTTAAATAAGCAAGCTAAAGTGTATATATATATATATATATATATATATATATATATATATATATATATATACCTACCCTAGCTCTGTTGTTGAGAGCATACAGCTTGTTGGTAATGTCACAGCCCATGATGGTGTTGAGTACATGTGCCAGGAATGGTTCTTTCACAAGGAGGTACTCTAGGGATTGTCTCGGCCAGTAGATGTATGTGCAGAAAGATGCAGCATATACAGATACCTGCCAACAACACAATACCCATGTTTTATTTGAAATGATAATTCAACATCTTTCAGATTTCAAATTAAAAATTAAAGAAACTTGTTCAAACTATCAGTATTCAATATGTGCAGTAGTATGATGCTGTCTTAAAACACAAACACCATCAATCACAAAACTCTACAGCATTCATAAATTTATTTACAGCCATTCAGCCTGTCAGACTAGTGCATTATCCTCATGCCCTGATGCATTATCCTGTTGACCTGGTGCACTATCCTGTTGACCTGATACATTATCCTGTTGACCTGATGCATTATCCTGTTGACCTGATACATTATCCTGTTGACCTGGTGCATTATCCTGTTGACCTGATACATTATCCTGTTGACCTGATACATTATCCTGTTGACCTGATGCATTATCCTGTTGACCTGATACATTATCCTGTTGACCTGATACATTATCCTGTTGACCTGATACACTATCCTGTTGACCTGATGCATTATCCTGTTGACCTGATACATTATCCTGTTGACCTGGTGCATTATCCTGTTGACCTGGTGCATTATCCTCTTACCCTAGAGCAGTATCCTCTTGCCAAAGTGTATTATCCTCTTGCCCTAGTGCATTACCCTGTTGACCTGATACATTATCCTGTTGACCTGGTGCACTATCCTGTTGACCTGATACATTATCCTGTTGACCTGGTGCACTATCCTGTTGACCTGATACATTATCCTGTTGACCTGGTGCACTATCCTGTTGACCTGATACATTATCCTGTTGACCTGATGCATTATCCTGTTGACCTGATGCATTATTCTCTTGACCTGATGCATTATCCTGTGGACCTGGTGTATTATCATGTTGACCTGATGTATTATCTTATTGCCCTGATGCATTATCCTGATGCTCTGATGCATGATTCTGTTTACCTGACGAATTATCCTCTTGACCTGGTTCATTTTCCTCTTGCCCTACTGCATTATCCTGTTGACCTGATGCATTATCCTGTTGACCTGGTGCATTATCCTCTTGCTATAGTGCATTATCCTGTTGACCTGGTGCATTATCCTCTTGCCCTTGTGCATTATCCTGTTGACCTGATGCATTATCCTGTTGACCTGGTGCATTATCCTCTTGCCCATGTGCATTATCCTGTTGACCTGGTGCATTATCCTGTTGACCTGGTGCATTATCCTCTTGTCTACTACTGACAATCAATACAAAGCATGGCTTGGAACATTTATCTGCACCAGTCAAGCTGAAGCCAACATGAATGAAAATCATAACCACTGTTAACTAAACATGCATAGCCTTCCATGACTTGGTGTCAACAACCAATACCTGACAAACACATGAGGGAGATGACTCTGTAGCTCACTGGTCGCTGTCTTCTCTGTCTGCCAGGGCTCAAATCCCAATGCCATAGAGTTGAGGATTGTTTTTTTATAATAAATATTGATATTTCTGGTAAATGATGAGCTAGCACTATGGTTGTAGTGCAATGCACTTCTACACCATTCAAGTATTCATATTTTGCAAGTAATGTGTAAATACAAACTATATTTTTATGCACTTGACAGTATTTTTCTTTAATCAGATAAGAGAGATATTTCAATTATTAGATTAGCTATGGTTACAGTTTTTTGAATGCTGCACTTCTACACCTTATAAGGCATTTGGGTTCTAAGTTTGAAGTTTTTTTTGTGTTAAAGTGTTGAAGTGAAAGTAACAAGAAAGTGAAATGAAGACACCAAAGATGAGACACAGCCATACATGCAACTGAAATAGTAATCTTTATAAGTCAGCCATGGTAGGTCATGATCACAAAAAGTATCCAACACTATTTTGATGAAAATAAAATACACTTTTGAGGTACTACAGACAAAAGATTGATGAAGAGTATAAGTATGGATGGCCGACACTTTTACATTCAGTAAAAAGAATCGAGATGAATTAGTATGAATTGTTACCTGGAACTTTTCCTCCCCTGTCACACTGCTCTCAAACTCAGGTGAATCAATAAACTCCATCTCCTTTATGTGATGTAGGAAGTTCTGATGGCTAAATACCCTTACGCTGCAACAGGTACACAGGAATGGTAACTCATTATACACATGCTATCAATCAAGAGTTTTAGTATGAAAAAGTGCATTTTGCATTTCAGAATCTTACTATATATGTATATGGTTCAACTGAAATATATATGCAAACTGTTTTTTATATATGCAACAAAATGCATTCAAAGATAATAACACATAAAGTGACATTGCCCATGCAATGTGCACACCCCAAATTTGGGCTTCACATCTTCAGTAAAATTCAACAGCTCATAGAATGTATGAGCCCCAGTTAAAACATTTTTCGGCATCGAAGCTGTTCTCAATTTCACTTGTACTGTTGTATTGTATGTAAGTGTTAAGAGTAAAATAAATAATAAAAAGGAAAATGCTCGAATACAATAATAAATGGAGGATGGTGGTCGGCATGGTCGGATGGTGGAAATATATAGTAAGTAAATATAGTAAATGTAGTATGTATTAATGTAGTAAATATATCTGTCAACAAGATGGCCATGATGACCCTTAATAGCTCACCTGATGACACAGGCTTTTAGTAGGCTCAAATCTGGCATCAATTAATTAAGAGTTATTTACTTTAGAAGTCTTTGGTAAAGATTGGACCATTAGTGTGGCCACTGGGTTGATAACAATTTCTAGAATTTTACCTAGTAACCTACTGAATCCACATGACCTACTTCAAAACATATGTAAGATTTCATACTGGCAAACATTCTGGCCAAGTTTGGTGAAGATTGGGCCATGAATGTGGCCTCTTAGTGTTTTCACAAGGGTTTTTTAAGGTTTGACCTAGTGACCTCTTTTTTTACCCCAAGTGTCCCAATAACAAACTCGTCCAAGTTTTTATGAAGACAAACATTGTGACCAAGTTTGGTGAAGATTGGGCTATAAATGTGGTCTCTAGTGTGTTAACAAGCTTTTTCTAAGACTTGGCCTACTGACCAACTTATTGACCCCACGTGACCCAGTTATAACTCTTCCAAGATTTCATGAAGGCAAACATTCTGGTCAAGTTTGGTGAAGATTGGGCCATAAATGTGGTCTCTAGTGTGTTCACAAGCTTTTGCTAAAATTTGACCTAGTATGACCTCATGTGACACAGTAATGAACACATCCAAGATTTCATGCAGACAAACATTCTAACCAAGTTTGGTAAAGATTGGGCTATAAATGTGGTCTCTAGTGTGTTCACAAGCTTTTTTCTAAGATTTGACCTACCGACCTACTTACTGATCCCACGTGACCCAGTTATGAACTCATGCAAGATTTCATGCAGGCAAACATTCTGGCTGAGTTTAGTTAAGATTGGGTCCTAAATGGGGCCTTAAGTGTGTTCACAAGCTTTTATAAGTGTTGACCTCACAGGGGGCTGATGAAGCGTCACAGGTTGCGGTTCTCATCGAAGTCATGTAGATGGTTCACATTGAAAACTTACACAGTTTATGTTAACAAAACATGTTTTGATTTACCAGGGATAGCATATTATGTGTTCATTTTGAATGTAAACTTTTGGAAAATACGATCTCCGTTAAATCATGATGAGTACATTATTCTAAATATTTTGTTTGTGTGTTAAGACTGTTTAATGTTGACTTATGAAAATAATTATGCAAGAATAACACTTAAAAGTATTTGATGTGTGTAGTCTCTTCTTGAGGGGGCTTTTATTGCAAATGTACTTATAATAAATTGAATAGTGTATTATATAGTAGACCTAGTAACATTATCGTATCAATTGTCTTTATTATGATGTAATTTATTTTACGTTATAATCATTTTTAGGAGATTTTGCCTGCTACCAAATGTAGTTGTTTCTCACAGAGTGTGTGTGTGGTACTAAACGAAGACCATTTTTAATGTGTATGTTACTCATAGAAGTCAAATTCAATTTCAGGATGAGGATCACGCTGTGTGTTCATATTGTTGGGCCCCATTCGCCGGCATATTAGAAGCTACAAAGCACTGTGCCAAATCCCATCCAACAGAGAATGTGTCATACATGTGGGAAGTAAATGAAAAAGGAACAACTAAATATCGGAACAGGACTTTTAAAGTGTAAGGACATGATATTATCAGCAACATCAACAACATGACAATAAACAAAAGCACTGGTAAAATTACAATACCGACAAAAAATTTAGCAAGTGATAGTCCGATAAGAACATTTCTTAAAATAGACATACCAACGAAATCTGTTCACGCCGAGGAAATGAAAGATATATCAGAAGACGTTTTGGCTGATAGCAAAACAGTAAAAGAGACGGTGCCAAATTACAAAGGCTTCTTCCCTCCGCCACATTTTATCTAAATAACTGTAAACGTCTAGAAGGTCACTTTTTTGAAATGGTGAACACTGGCGACTTCACTGCAAATCACATCGCAGCTCAGTTGTTTTTATATGTCATACAGTTTTTAGATGCCGTAAAGTTTTCAAAACTAACTGACGTGCGTCAGATAAGATAAACACCGTTAGTAAAACAGTTTTGGGCAGTCGGACAGTCTTTATTTAAGTCCATTTTTTTAAGATTTATGGGAGGATATACAGCCTTTTCAAGAGTGCAAGAACATGGCGAGCTTGAGTGTAAAGACATGAAAAAGTCTGATATATCAATATTGAACTTCGTTTGTCCAAATAAAGACATATTGAAAGAGGAAAAAAAATGTTATGCAATTGAGTGCAGTAACCCTGGGATCATTCATTCAAACTTAGAAGTTTATGTGTAGATGGAAAAAAGATAGCACCAGGTCTTGGGAAAAAGCTGGGAGATGTCAATTTGTTCGGTTACAAAATTGAACCAATATTCGCCGCGAGAAAAGATCAATTTGAACTTGAAATGCAAGCTGTCAGTGACACCCATGATGACATAAGCAAGTGGGTTGAACGAGATATAAATACAATTGCAGAGCTTATGGTTCTGTTTGACTGCAACAGAAAAGTCTATTAGACTTTGGTGAGAAACACTCACACTCTCTGTAAGTAACACATACATCAAGAGGTGACTTCGTTGAACAACATGCACACTTTGATGTGTGTGTGTGTGGGGGGGGAGGCCTGTTATCATGGTTATAAAAGGTCTACAAACACACAATTCCCTGTGCTACAGCGGTAGAGAATTGTCATGAAATGTTGAAAGACACGAGGCCAGTATCAGGGATATGAAATGTTGTATAAATAAAAACATTCAGCATAGTTAATTACCAAAAAAACACTATTTTTACACTGAAACAACAGGTAATATTGCACAAAAGCGTTAACAGACATAAATATTGTTAATTATTAACACAAATGATACCGGCAAACAACAGTCTGAATGAAAATCTTGCAAAATAAACAATGAACTGAGTTTTAGTCCTACTTCTGGGACGTGGTGGTCATGGTGGTAGGGAAACTAGGGTTTGATTTTATAAGTTTTCGATGAGTAACAACTACATGACTTCGATGAGAACCACAACCTGTGACGTCTTGTCAGGCCTCTGTGGACCTAGTGACCTTCTTTTTGACGCCATGTGACCCAGTAATGATCTTATCAATGATTTTCTAAAATTTGACCTACTGGCCTTCTTTTTGACTCCACGTGACCCAATAACGAACTCATCCAAGATTTCATGCAGACAAACATTCTGGCCGAGTTTGGTAAGGATTGGGCTACAAACGTGGTCTCTAGTGTGTTCACAAGCTTTTTCTAAGATTTGACCTAGTGACCTACTTTTTGAACCCACGTGAACCAGTTATGAAGTCATCCAAGATTTCATGCAGACAAACATTCTGACTAAGTTCGATGAAGATTGGATAAAAACTGTGCCCTCTAGCGTGTTTACAAGCTAAAATGTTGATGACGGACGAAGCGGTATCACAAAAGCTCACCTTGAGCAGGTTTTGCTCAGGTGAGCTAAAAAAAACTGTGCACATTCGATAGCTCTTTTCAGTATGAGTATTATCAAATTTTAAGAATCTGATGTCAATGTATTTAGGACCTAACAACAGGTATGCTGTGAACATGGTTTTACTGGTTCTCTTGTTTGGCTGTTAGGCCTGCATTAATGCATATCATGTGTATATGACTAAACGTCAGTCATAAACAGCTAAACTCATGATCATTACAATAAGTAAGTGATTTCAAGTCACATATCTTTATGTCATCAATAGGCTTAATATTATTAAGGTGACTTTAAATGAGACCAAAGTAAAATAGTAGAGTTACCTCCCCTCCACTAACAGCCCCAGTCTGTCGGTCTTGGTTATACCCTGGACTGCATAGGCATCCCCTTCGTGGAGGGTGGACAAAACGCAGAAATTTTCGTCCACAAGTTTCTTGAAAAGATGCCTGCAACACATAGTTTTATCATATAGTAATAAAAACTGATGAAACCGTTCCAATTTTTTACGAGGTAGCTATTCTATGAGATTTACCTACATCATATCATATACATGTATACTTGCTAAGGCAAATGCATACAAGTTAACTTTTTCTGAGGCTCAAGTGGGAGATTTTCACTTGCAAAGTGGGAGATTTGCTATTGTCTTATAAATAAAGAAGGAAGTTATCTGTTTCCAAGTAGCGACATTTCGATAAATGTGTAAAACACCTCTCAATTTCAAATAATTTTGAACCTTAAAAGTCCAAAAAGGAGAGAGTTCTCTTGTATGCTATTGTACAGTCTGCTTAAATAAAGGTTGGCAAATTTTGATCATATAAACTAACAGTTTAGTCCAAACTTTGGTAGTCATTAAGACGTCAAAGCTGGTTTGTCTGTGTGCAGGGAATGACTGGAGTGATTTAATGACAAGATATAAAGATTCAATGAAGTTCAAATATCCACATCTCTGTTGTTGCAGAAGAAATGTAAGCCAATGCTGTTTACTTTGTATTTTCTCAAATGTAATGTTTGTGCTTCCTATTTCTGCTATATTTCATTGTGCATTATGTTTGTCTACTGTCTGTCTGTCTACGGTTTATTTTTCTGCTGCGGGTGTCCCAGGAACACCCACTCTCCCATCATGCAACTTTGTTCAGCATATCAATGCTGGCCAGATTGCATGCTTTCAGGTCAGTCTTTATGTGCTCAGATCCTGTCTTCCTTGTTCTATCAAACCTTCTGAAGTCAGGAATTGAAATGCTTGTGACAGTGTTGATAGATGGTAAAGTGTGTTCAACATACCCATACCACCTCAGCTGTCGTGAGCCTAGGACATTTGTGACTTGGTTTATCCCAATCATCCCATGCTATGTGACAGAGGGATCTTGATCTTGAGATTTGACACCATACAGGCATGAGACTGGCACCAGAAGCAAAAAATCTGAAAATTGATGGGGGGGGTCTGAGGGTCGAACGCCCCACAGCCTAAAAATAAAAACAGCCATATCCATGGTGCCTATATCCAACCTCCAGAGAGCTTTTACTTACTTTGGCTTACCCCTATTTATTCATACTGAACAAAACTACCAGCTTCAGAATGTTCATATTTCATGACTTTTTTCCATTAAAATCACACTCACCTTAACAACATGGTATTTCACTGTCAGATTGGATCTCAAACTGTTTTGCTCAATGATTTCACAATGTTCACTACTAAATACTTTTCACAAAATGTTCCAATTTTATTAATAAAACATGTATCAAGTAAACATTTTTTCCAATCTTTAATCTCTAATAAATGTTTTACTTCACTTCATTGTTTCTAGGCGATTTATATGTAAAATAAACTGCCTGAGCAACTGTCCATCCACTTCAAACTCCATCCAGTTCTTTTTGAAAGCATTCTTTACACCTGAATCAGCTGTTTTCACATTGTCTTTTCCACTCTCTGCAAACCTGGAGGCAGGCATTTTGAAGAAAGAGCTCTCCGATTTGGAGGAAAATCTCTGGAGTTAAAAGCCATGCCTAATTGTAACCGGTCCCAGAGATTGTCAGTTCGTGAGCAGACCTACCCCCCCACACACACACACCCCAACCCCCAAAGTTTTCTCACCGGATCTGTGCGAATCTCAGGAACCCTCTGCACCTTAAAAAATCGGAAATCCCCTGAAAATCGGAAAAATATCTCATGCCTGACCATAGCGTAAATGTTAAAGTAATAAAATAAGTAGAACAAGTTTAACATGACTGCTAACAAACAAACCTTGACACATCCATTGGCTGAAACACAGCAGCATACAGCTTTTCAAGCCTCTCGTCGAACTTGACTGGCTTCAGGTCGTACAGAAGGATAAGCATCTGGATGACATTGATCATCATGAAAGCAAAATTCCATGAAAAGTAGTCCGGGGAGCAGAGAATCATCCAGGCCCAAACTGACAGCAGCGAGTAACCTGCGATACAAACACAAATAATGAATACTATTGTATTTACAGCAGCTCCAGCTATTATTGGTGAACAAAGCGGCTGGGAAGATATGTGGATAGAACTACAGACAGGTCAGCTGGAAGACCTCTCCACAGTTCTCACACCCTTGATCTCCCCCATATTAAACCCCCCATGGCAAGGGACTGAAGAGTTATAAGGTGGCTACTATAACCACTTAAAGACTCCACTATAAAACAAATAGATCAAACTGGATGTCAATTATATGTTATGAATACATGCAGGAAATGATGGCTATGTTATAGGAATTACAATAGTTATAATGAAGTTCTTCAGGAATAAAAGACAATTTAATTCAAACAAATAAAATGCAGTGTTTAATTCTGCAGGGGTGGTGGGAGGGGAGGGAGTGGTGAGAGAGTGGTATGAAATGAAATGTTTAATTTCTGACTTTATCATTTTTTTTACAAGTATTGTTTTCTGTTTCATTTGTTTATCGAGAGATGCAGAGAAATCATTAATTTAAGCACACAATCAAGGCAAACATGTCAAAATTCAATGTTTTGCCATTCATTGGAACTCACCCACAACAAAGGTCCCATGAAGAAACAAGTCTCCATGCTTCCAATGTGGAGACAGTAGACCTAGGAACAGAACTCCATTTGCAACCTGTAATGGAAGTCAGTGTGTTCTTTCATAATATGCACCTGACTGATTATATCCTGATCGGTCAGCTCCCACTGTAGGTTATTGCTATTGAGCTTTCTGGAAAGGATCAACACAATTTGCTGCCAAGCCTCTAGCAATATGAAAATGTTTCATCACCTTCACATGTAATTGGTAAGCAAACAACAAACTGTTACTGGGTCAACAAATGTAGCAGGATCAAGGTTAAATGTCATACTCATACAAGATTCAGTTTTAGTAGTTTTCTGTATATTTCATAAACCATGCAAAATAAAGAATTATTTGTTTGCATGAGAGCTATATACTTGTTTGACAGAGAAAGTGAGATTGTTTTGCATTATGTATCACTAGAAACTGATAAGAGAAACAACAGTAGAGCTCATTTAGGGCAGCTTTTAGAGAGAATTTTTGTGTTTTATTTTGGGCCTATTTTAGGAATGGCAGGTGTGGGGAAGTATTTGGTTATTTACAAATTTCGATTTGTTTTTAGAAACATATTGCAGCGACATAATTATGGTCAATGTAGCAATAACCAGCTATCATGGTGGAGGAAGAGAGCCAAGACAAATATCTAGGTCAAGAGTCAGGTCCAGGTACAGGATACCCCAGATATTCTAAAGACATAAAAATTAAAGTTATGTAGCTATCTTATGGGAATTTAAGAAAATATAAGGGAAGACTGGTCAGCTAGGTGTCATGATAATGTAACTTTGTGTAGTATCATGCAGTGTGTGTGTACGATGTACTTTCCCAAAGATGGCAGCAAGACATCTGCTTCTTGTGGGCACAGTCTCAGGATGACTGAAAGATTGTCGGTAGCATGATGAGTTCATTGGTAGGATGATGAGCTCAACAAACAGAGTATGGGTATAATAAAAAATTTTTTTATAATAAACTGCTCTATACGGAAATACTACTACTAATAATAATAAAAAGCAGTACCTGAAAGAGAGGGTGATTTCCCATCTTCCAATCAGAGCAACCAATGATCACTGAGGTCCAGTTTGTGGTGATGCTGGAGTCATTGGGGTACACAGCATCTTCCACGACTGGTTCTAGCTGGCTAGTGTTGCCAAACATCTTGTCAATATATCGACATCTGATAGATAAAGTAAAGAAAGATTAAAAGAAATTAAGTGTATTTCAAAACAAAAGTTAAAACAGTAACATACTGTGAACTCATTATTCAAAGAGCAAAACAAATAGGAAATAAAGTTCCATAAAAACATACTTATGTTATGAAGCATAAGGGACATAATTACTTTGTTTTGCATGATGATGACAGAACTATTGATATATTTAGGCATAAGGTTTGCTTAATTTATATTATGGTTTCTAGATCGTATGTGAAGAAACTTTACCATGAAAATATTAGGTATAGAAAGTAATTAACATTTCCTCTATGTTTTGCCACCATTGAAGATATAAGGAAAAAAGTGTGCATGGTAGATGACTCAAACATGGACCTGGGACTCTTGGAAATTATTCAACTTACTCAGAACTACCTGACATCACAACATCATATAGGGCTTTTGTGCCTTTTGTTCTAGTCTTCGTCACATTACAGATTTACCCCAACTCCAAATAAGCATACTCTTCTTCTTGCAAGAGTAAATGCCCATCTTTCAGAATCATTTTGAAATGTAACTTTCAAATTTTCTGTACCTTCACCATCAGTATATATACTGTCCCTTGGAAATAGAAGGTTGAGGAGGTCCACAAGATCAAGCCAGCAAAGTATGAAAACCAATTTTTTAAAAGTAGTATAGCTGGAAAACATCAGTATTCCATTTTGAAGTATAACTAGTAGTTTTCCATTACACCAACAAGACAAATGCAATTGGTGTCAAAGTTGCAGCACAGAAGTTTGTTGCCACGTGCTGGAAAGAAGTGCCAAAAGAACTCATGTCGGCTTTGGCTGAACATAGCAACTAAGAATGGAAGCCATCTTACTCAGAATAGAGGCTGACCACCTTACCAACTTGACAATATTGACGGTGTACTAAGTCTGAATGTGTCCAAACACTTGATGACCGATGGTCAAATGGCTGAAAATGTCTATAATAAGCATTCCTGCATACACAGTAAATACTTAAAGGGCCCAACAAAATCAGCACTTCTTTCTTTTTTTAATGAGACACTTTACTTGCATGCAACTTATCAGAGAGTAAAAACCCAGATCCCTTACCAGTTTTAATAGTAAATATTTTACTAGAAAAGTTCACACTTTTCAGTCCCCACATTATCTGCAATTTTCTGTGAATCTTTGTAACGGTGACAACACAGACATGACATTTTATAAAAGTCATATTGTTTTATACATGTAAGATATAATAATTTATTATCATGTAAATTAAGATGTTTGAACATGACTTGTCTTTCTGGTGGCTGTTCAAATAAACTATCACAACAACCAAATTCACTTATTACCACATTCAGAAAAAAATAAAAAATAAATGAAAAACTATTTTTCACTACTTATATAGTCTTTTCTTCTTAGAAGGAATTTTATTAACAATGCTGTACTGTTATTGGCATGACAAACATCCAAAATTAAGAAAGAAAAGCTTTTTTAGTATGTGGGAAAAAAAAAATTTTTCAGTAAAGCACAATACAATTACAATACCTTGGGAAATGTAAATTATATGATCACTTTAACAAAGCTTTTATTAAGAATTAGAGATGTGCTTCATGGAACAAATGAATGAACAATTAACATTGTTTAAACTAGCCTTCACCTTAAGGTATGTCGCCTTTATGTGACACTGGTGTTTATAACTAACAATAACTTTCAAGGGACTGTGTAACTTATAAAGTTGGTGGAGTAAAGTGAAAATTGACCAAATAGTATTTGCAATTGTTTGCCCTCCATTTAAGTTCATTATAAAACAACTGATGTCTGTCATTAAATTAAGGTATTTGAAGCATTTATAAGCTTGTATCATTTCATCTAAAATAAATAAAGGAATAGCTTGTAACTCATACTGGCTAATCTGTCAGCATAACTAACATAACGTCCGTAAATTAAAAGTTCTCAGACTCCATAATCTGCAGCGGACCCTCAGGCTCTGGTATCTGCTCAGCATGTACTGCAGAGTGCAGTTTGTTTATGTTTTTCTTCTGTACTCTTCATATCATAAAAAGAAGGAAATGCAAAGTTATGGCATGACAATCGGCTAATTGTTCACACTAGTACTTTTTGCGTGAAGTTATTAACAGTATATCTTCAGAAATAAATGTATAAATAGTTTTTCTTTGCTTACATCAATTCCGTCGATCTGAAATTTAGAGGATAATTTATTTTGAAAGTTAGTGCCTATGTAAAAGTCAAAGAACATCCGAATGGCGGAAATCGTATTTCAAGCACGTCCATAAAAATCAGAATCAGTGTAAAGTAAAACAGGGACCACCTCCACTTTACGGTCACCTCGTCATTAAAACCAACATATATACACAATGTTTATGGAATAAATTGTTGTTGTGTTGTTGTTGTTTTTTCGATATGCCGATAGGAAGCGAGTACGATCAGGACAACTAAACGCATCGAAAGAATAAAAGTGGTAAAACTTTTATCATAATTTAAAGTAGATTACCTATATATATAACGTTCCTCGTTCATTCTTTCATAACTTCAACCACTCTCCCGTAACATGGAACCTTTTTCGTAAAACTAACGCAAATATGATCACGAGAAAACAGTACAGGGTCCATCCATTTATTAAAAAATATAAACTCCAGCTCTTACGAAACGCTATTTCATAGTTCAAGATAACCAACTCTAAAGATAGGGCGAATGCGAGAGTCAACATTTTTAGAAATTAGCTGACAAAAAAGTCTCATTGGCACAAATTTTGGTAAATATAAAATCCCACAAATATAACTTTTGATACACAAATACTTTAAAATATTTATGGTAAGCAGAATAAAATATTGAAATAACTCCTCACGTACTCTCCAGCCAGAAACAAATTTCCATATCCGTTTAAACAGTGCCCTTGCACCTCGTCAAATGGTTTTATTTCCCTCGCCTTTTACCCATTGGCATATGACGAGCCCCTTATGTATTAGTCCTAACCACATGCCTACGATTCCACGAGCTAGGTCGGCTGATACTTTTTTGTGCATGGCAACGCTTATCTTACCTGTTTAAATACTCTGTTTCCTGACACTCCAAATATTACATCCTGTCCATTGTTATTATTTTAGTCAACTGTTTTAGTATATTATAAAGAAAGCAACTTCTGTGCATAATAAAACCCCAAGACCACAAATTTACGTTTCCAACGAATCTTTTTCCCAATATAACTTCGTTTTCCACTAAGTGAACTACTGATACGTACGTATTTTTCAGAAGTCGTCATTACTTGAACTTTCACCGAATACCTGTGTGGCTTGTCAACTCAGAGTCCAGGTAGAATGTATAGCTAGAATTAATGCCAAGTGCTCGGCACCGATCATCGACCTTCATTGATAATGTTTGTGATATCTAATTAAAATTGAAAAGATTAAAGAAGCAGTCATAGAAATTAGGATTGAAATTTACAAGCAAGTCGAGCTAGTCACTACGCAATTTTACTAGCCCTAAAGAAAATTCACTAGCCTGAATTAAATTGTGTTTTAATTTACAAGTAAGTCTAAAAAACTAAGATAAATACAGAAAAAAAAAACACAATTTAACATTCAACGTTTATTTCATTTATTTTCTAGAACACATGAAAATCAAATTCCAGTCGTAAAACATGGTGTTTGACTCCCTCGTTAATCGCAACAAGGGCCTGCTATTTGTCCAGGAAAGAAGAAAATTTCTGCCACAAACATCCTCATATTTACGTTTGGTGGCCATACGCTCGGTAACTTCAGGGTTTTTGCCCCTGGGTTTTGCACCAAAAACATTTTTTTTTCATTTTCATTTTCTCTGCCATTTTGTCCTGTGGCCCAGTTGATTTTAATTTGGTATAGAGCATTATGAACCATACGGGAAATAGAATACCGCGTGGTTCCTGCGCACTAAACATATCGGTTTAGTTTTCATAACACGTTTATGATACAAGCAACAACTTGCCGAATGAATAAGTGACTCAAAAGTTTGTTTACTAATGCAAAGTGAAAGTACAATAGTTTTTCTATGATCTAGATCGTACAAGCTCGTCGGGCTAGTAAATTGGCAATTTTACTAGCCGGAGAGAAAATCTACTAGTTGTACCCCAATGACTCCAGCATCACCACAAACTGGACCTCAGTGATCATTGGTTGCTCTGATTGGAAGATGGGAAATCACCCTCTCTTTCAGGTACTGCTTTTTATTATTATTATTATTATTATTATTATTATTATTATTATTATTATTATTATTATTATTATTGGTATTTATGACTGTTGAAGGATAAAATACACGAATTTTACGTTTACGTTGTAATTACATAATAATGTAAAACATATTTGAATTCACTGTAAAGATTGAAGACAACGAAAGAAGCTTGCGTAACAACCGCGACTTGGCATCTCGGGAGTATACCTGTGACAGAATGAAAGAAAGAAATGTTTCTAATGATCTTTTTAAGTAGAAATATGTCAGCATTAATTGCAAACGTCTGTTTGTATCTTGGTTGTTATAGTCTTCTGTTGTTTGCTATGTTTGGCTAATGTCTATACACTAACATGAAGATAATAGGGGAAACATCACCAATTAAATGATAAAAATGTATATTGTATATTGAGAGTACTATATTAATGTGTGTTGTCC